>CM060831.1:89787500-89832500 GCA_030762175.1 Metallyticus violacea | reverse complement strand
GTGTAATCAAGCATTCCAAATAGCGTTATGCTCTAGGTCGGTACTGTCCAACGCGGCACCTGCGGGTGTCGCCATGTCCTTTAATGGCGCTTATCGCAGTTAATTTCCAAATTATATTTTAATTAATTTTTGAAGCTTTTATTTTCATTTTAATAAAGCTTTTTACTTTTCGTTTTAAAAACACAATCCTCCAGTGTAGGAATTTGTTATAGCGGTATTTTTATTCAGCAAAACAAAATTTCCTTATAATTCACTTAATTGCAGAACGATAAATTACCTACCATAACAGATTGTCATCAAGACCACATTGAGGCGCCCAATTTGCCCTCAAAATCACTTTAATCCCAACAAAGCTGTGTCGCAAACAATGAACAAACAATTTACAACAGTCTTACAATAGAAGTGTTTCAAGTTCCTTGCTTTCAGAGCATTCAGTATGACTTGAGTGCCTTGTGTTGTGATAAATTGTACATTCAACATGTTTTAAGTGCTTTTTCATTACTTTTTAAACTTTAAATTATTTAGTTATTAATCGGTTCTTTTTAAGCATAACTCTTCTTAAAATGGCAAAGAAATTATAGCTTTAACAATGAACGGGAGGACCAGTATATTGCTTTATTGAAAACAAAGGGAAACTGGTGTGTTTATTATGTAATGCTAGCTAGCGTCTCTGTTCCTAAAAGAAGATATTTAGAGCGAGATTTGTTGAATGAGAAATATAATTTAATACAGTTTTTAATTCTAGATTTATTATATTATCATTATTATTGTAATTATTATTATTATTTGTGTCGTAGTATCGGTAGCAGTAATGTCAAAATATAGGACTCGTAACCTGGCGCCGCGTTCCCTAGTTATCATGTGCCGGAGTACAAACGGACATTGGACAGCTCTGCTCTAGGTGTTTGAATTTGGGAATAACGCCACTGCATCTGCACCGAAAATGCCAGACGTGCTGTAAACGAACATCCAGTTCAAAAGTGGCACAGGAAATTCCAGGAGGGCGACAAATCTGTAGACGATGTAGGACCACTAGCTTGATGAGGTTCTGTTAGCGGTCAACGAAGAAATGGCACAACATTCAGAAGTTATGCGTGCACAACTAACACTGAATTCTGCATGGGTGGAAGTTGGCTGAGGTAATGCCTCTTGTCCTTGCTGCTTCTGTAGAGCACTGCAACTAAAGGTTGTGTGTAATGAGCATAGTCAGCATACCAAATGGCCAGTGAATGCCTTTGTATGTTCTGAATACCTTGAACTTTTTCCGGGGGAAAAATAATATAAACTTGTAAATCGTAATCGCTTCATTGAGTGATAGCCAAATATATTCTTCTTTTTTAGCCTTTTTACATTCCAATATGGGCCTTAGCTTACCGCGACGACCGCCGCTGCGTTCTCTACCTCCATCACGTGATATCATTGGTAGAGTGCAGTATTGCAGGGGGGTATGTGATCAGCACACCGCACCCGCCGGTCGCTTAATCGCGGCTTACTAGATCAGAGATCGCCACCTCTCCATCAGGCAGCTTCCCAATTGTCCTCACGAGGCTGGATGGACCGTGTTCCAGACCTCCCTAACTTAGAACAATGCCTAAGTAGTACCGGGAATCAAACCCGGGCCTCTCGGTTAGCAGTCAGTAACGCTAACCACTAGACCAAGGAGGAGCCAAATACGAGCATATGTGTACACTACGTATATAGCACACTAAAAATGTGTGCGGATACTGAAATTTGCAATAAGGTAGAAGGGTTGGCATGGTTTAGAACAGGAGCAAAATATTTAAATGGATTAAAAATGGACACACTAAGGAGAAATATCCCATGTGTGAAGAACCAGACAGTACTTGGCATTGTATACCAGAACGTAAGCAAATCAAGTTTTGGAGGAAACAGTTCCCATTATGAAAATGGGAAAACCTACCAGTTGAAATAAGAGGTTGAAGAATTTTAAATTTAAAATCAGATGAAAAGATTAAAGAACTGGGAAAATACATAGACAGGGTAAAACAAAAATAGTTGTGTGTGTAAAATACTTAGGAAAGCTGCTTGAGAAATTATATATAATTATCAGATAGTGAAAGGAGGATGAAATGAGTAGGGGAGGGTATGGGACTAGTTATCTAATATTAGTTAAACAGAATCCTTATACACCAATACCAGGCTGTTAGTGTGTATAAGGTCCTAAGGAATAAGCAACTCTCAAGGATAGAAAGTTGGCCGAATGTGTTTAATTAAAAAGGAAGGTTTAGTGTTGTAGGAAATATAACTTAATATTATATTGAAGGTATAAATTGTTTTTAATGTTGTGTTGTGTGTAGCCAAAACTAAGTGTCTCTAAGTGACTCCTGAGACCATTACAGATGGTTGCAGATCTTTGGTGCACCCCTAAATTCATCATACTATCGTCCGTTTCTTTAGAACCCGCACTAGATGAATTCTTTACTTCCCTCTTAAGGATTTTATCACAATCTTCCTTTACGTTGACAGAATGTCTCCATGTCGAGGGAGACTAAAATCAGCTGGCAATATCTTTCTTACAGCATAATTGGAAAGGTGTGCTTTGGAAAGTGTTACTAAGAGCTTGTTTTATTTATGTACAATCTGTCATGCAGTTTTTAATGACATTACTTAAACAATTATATACAATTATGCAAAACATGTCCCTTTAGGAATCAAAACGTATAAAATTCAGTTTAAAGCAATATTAAGGTATACCTCGCCAAAAATTTAGCGTTACTGATTTGAGAATTAGGTAGAAGTGAACAAGTACCGCAAGAAGCCCTAACTGAAGACAACACGCAGGGTAGCTACTACAGTGCTTCTCGCCTAGCTGTGCCGGGTTCGAGTGAAACAGCCCTCCTACAGCAATTTCACAATTATAAAAGATAATTTTGGATACCGTGGGCTTGATGATAGAAAATGCAATGTAAACGTTTCTATTAAATACATAGATATACTGTAAGTGACCGCACTTTCACGCTTCGTTAACACGTGTACTAGGAAAACGCTTGAACTATGCACTTCCGACTTGTGTGCTGTTCACTACATCTTGACATTTCCCTATCTCTGTATTTTCGTCGCAATATGGCTTCCTTCCTTGCGTTGCCGAAATGCGTTTTGTCCCTGGTTTCGGATTTTTGAAGGAAAGAAGGAAAGAAAAAACAGCGAGAGGAAAATGTGGTCGGTGGTCGGTGACGTCACATGTTGCAGGAGAAACAGGAAGCCTCAGTCATCTTGGATATCTCTCTCTTACTCTCTCGCACAACAACCCCTCAGGGTTACTGCCCTCCCTACCTCCTCAGGAAGGAAACTAAGGAAAAACATCCAATTCTACGTTTCAGAGAGGTTTTCGTTATAGAAAAAAATTACAAATATAATCATCTTTGCAAATGCTGTAGCCACGCTTTGCGGTCTGCAGCGTGGCGGAATGCTTTAATGTTATTGGCTGCTCTCCTTGTATTGTAGGCTTCATACGAATTTGCTAATAGCTGTAATATCTTTGCCTTAACTACATTAGGGCAATGCTTCCTGCCGTTTGTTCCCTTTAACACTGAAACTGCACCCCCCCCCCCTTCTTCCAAATATCTTAATGCAATAATATCAACAAAGAATTAAGTACCAAAACTGTGAGTGAATACAATTTGGGATATCGAAGTCCATTAGGTCAAATTTTCTAAGCATTCGAGGTCTGAGGTGAAATTTCGCGGTTAGTAAATACTTTTTTGAAATACCCCTCTCCCCCAAAAATGTAGAGAATCTAACTTTTATATTTTTCAATGATTTGGTGATTTTATGATAAATTCGTTTATGTAACTTTTCAAGTAACATATTCCATGGTCGCTAGGTTAGGTTACTGATGGTATGCGAGCAAATAACGTGCTGAAAATTATTCAAGCTTGATAGTAATACCGTAGTAAAGCTGCAAAAATTAAAAAAAAAATCCAAGGAGAGGCAATACATATTAAAAGTGCAGGGAAAAAAAAACATTCAAAGTCCACTTTTTACTTTTTTACAGGAATGTAATTTGAAGTTTAAACCCGCTACAAAATTGAGCACATTAGATATACAGAAATGTTTTATTCTAGAATAATTCTTAAGTTAGTTTTCTAACAGAACCTTCTTTTCAAATTAGTACCTTGTGTTATTTGTTTATGTTAATTAACAATAAAAAGTCAAAGTACACATAGATAAAACAATCAAAGACCACCAACTTTTTTATGAAATGTACCGAAAATATACTAGATATTTGCTAAAGAAAATGTAAACATTAACGAAACACTATTGAAAATAATCATTCAATCAAAATTAATCATTGTCTATCACAGGTAACCTTGAAAATACAGCTGAACTTTTTCGGAACAAAATCCCTTCAGACATTGTAGGTGATCATATTTTGTGTAGGAAAGTGAAATTAAACTTGAACAGGCTGTTCATCAGTCTGTGTACGGCACATTTTGTCAACAATAACATGGGACTCCCAGGTTGTTCGACTGGTTATAGTTCTAGCAGAGGTTTTGTCAACTATAATTTTCGCTTATCTTCATTAAACATGTCTTTCTGTATTCTTTATTAAGAAATGAAGACCACGATTTAAAAATGTCCTGGGAACACTCAATGATATTGAAGGGAGATGTTTTCACGCGGCATCTTCTGATATGCTCATTCCAATCGCCGAGTGTTTAATTTATTAAACCATATCTTTGTTACATTCCATATAACTGTGACTTCTGATGGGAAAAGTCACTTTTACTGATGCAAATGTGTTGTACTTATGAACCATAGCACGAATGAGACTAATATTGGTGTAATTTTTATTTTGGCCGGGGCACGGATCACAAAAATTTTGCAAATTTCGAACTGATGGGTGGAGGTTGGTAACAAAAATCAAACAACTTTGATGTAACTTCATTAGCTCCCTTTCTTGCTTTGGTTTCACTGTAGGTATTTTACAGAGCACTCTCATTGTTTTTTCCCTGGGTACTATTTTTCTGTGCTGATTTTTATGGACTGCATGTGTGTGTGTGTGTGTTGGAAGCTAGTACTATCCATTGGTACCAAAATCTGAAATTTCACCCAACGTGAACTTTAATTGTATTTCTCCTGTACTCTTTATATGTTATTATCTTTTTCAAAAGTGTTGCGGTGCTGAAAGTGAATATTAATACCAGTAGACGGTTTTACTCTCACATTTTCTAGGAAAACATACATCTCCTGCGAGCTTAGGGTGTGAATATTAAGTGTTGCGGTTAAATATTGTCAGGGTAATTAGTAAATGAATTGTAAATTCAATCTACTGTAACAAATATTTGTTAATAATCAACTTGCATTACAGGTGTTGCAAAACAAGGAGCATGGGTAAAAATACGCAAATTTCACAGGAAATATATTAATTTACTTCAATTAAAACTATTGTTATACGGAGCAATTTTTCTTCATCACTGCACACACTCGAATATTTCAATCTATTATACATTTTGTATGAATTATCAAACAATTCTTAATATTCTCAAATTGATCGCTCGGCTTTGATGCAACTTGACAGCCAAATACTGCACATGCGTAAACGGTTATGTTCCTTTAGGGTTATTCAGTTTGGCAATGTGCGCCTTGCTTGTATTGTGTGAATGTCATTCACATCTTATTGGTTTTTTTTTTTTTTTTTTTTTTTTTTTTTTTTTTTTTTTTTTGGGTAAAGCATTCTTTATATCCCTAATAGTCAGATCCGACTCCCCGCTATGTCTGGTTTTTCGCCGTTAGCAGAGAAAATTTTGCAAATGATTGCTGAAATTAAGGAAACTTCTGTTAATGTGATCCCGAAATATAAATTTGGGAGATATTCTGGGTTAGGAGTAAGAGGCCCAAAAGCATCGTTGATGTAAATAAACTTCATTTTTACGTTCAGTTATTGGATACTTTTTCAGTGACGTGATAATATGTACCTTAGGTAGAAAGTTCACGTGAATCTGTCTGTAATCTCTCTCGCTGTAAAGGCCTGTCATTCTAACTTGCTAGTTACGCACAAGCGTACATCTTTTGTTTCACCTGCGATGCTATTGTTGACACTGTGACATACACGAGTTCTGTTTTCTTTGCAATTCAATTTTGTTTTCATCGTAATTAGAGGATTTGAACTATATAGAATGAAGCGTAGCTTAAGGGAAGGGGGAGGGGGAGGGGGTCAAAATTAATATTTTTTTGCACCATTTTAATATTTAGAATTTTATATTTATTTTGATATGATTTTCATTAATGTTACTTGGTTATAAATATATTTTAATAAAATTTAATTATGTTTTTTCTTTTTCCCTTAGTGCTTCTTCAGTTAAGATTCTATATCTCAGAAACTATTTGCTCTGGAAGACTGTGGTTTGTTTTGAACGGTAGGGAAAGTTGTATTTCATATAATGATAGCGTTTGTTTCCATGATATCATGATAGTTTTTCACAAATTTGAGGGGTTTCAGCTGATGTTTCCCTTAAAAAGTTATTTTTTCTGTAAATACATTTTTTGGCTGCAATTATTGAAAAACTATACATTTTTGGCATAAGTTTCCCATCTTTAAGGATCTGATTGAGCTATTGCTTTGTAACTTTTACCACTTATTCATGATATTGTTGTGATGATATGGATCTATTATGGTAGAGCTATGACAAAATTTTAAACGTAAAAAAATAAAATGTTGGGGCCAAAATAGAAAAAAAAAAAAAAAATTATAATTTGCCTCAGAGTCACTGCATAGTAGTGCTAATAGATCAGCAAATTTAACTTATGTGCATCTGTATGCTGTAAAAGTTTCATCTCATTACCTTTAATAGTCTTTGAAAAAATGGGAACTGAATTTGGTAAATTTTACATTACAATGATAGGCCTTTCATACTCTCCTTAACGTCGTTTTCAAATGGAAGACGAGGCAAGATATTGAGTTTCGCCTGGATGTAACTCGCCACAAATGGTGCTCATATCAATATGAACAAGAGTATAAACAAAACGTATGAATCTCTCTTTCTGAAAGTGTAAGCAGCGAGGCATTAAATGTTTATATACTATTATCTTGCTGTTGTACGGTACGTGTACTGTTTTGAACGGTTACTCAGTTGATTTTTTTCAGTGACATGTACTCGCCTTGACTGTGGTGCCATGGTATCTCTAGAAACGGCTATCGGGTATTTTTTTTAATACGTAATTTATTGTTGCTTTGACTGCATTGGTATTCTCGCGACGTCTGCAGAATGGGAGAGTACTGTAGGTGTTGTTTAGTTCTGAATAAAACGAAATTAAATTAATTAATGATGGCGCAAATGAGCTCCGAGTACTTGGCGCCTTATAGCTATTGGGCATTACCTTCTCAGTGTAAGGAAAAACTTCGAAAAATACACATCCATATAGCTTGACCTTGCCAGGAATCGAACTCAGCACTGTGCTTAGTGTTTCATTTCTATTTAACGCTTGATTCATTGCCACAGAATATATTATTATTATTATTATTATTATTATTATTATTATTATTATTATTATTATTATTATTATTATTATTATTATTATTATTATTATTATTATTATTATTATTATTATCATTATTATTTTCTTTCCTTTAGATATAATACAAATTTTTGATCTTAAGTCATAATTAAAGCCCAAATGTTTAGGATTTTATTTTTTCTGTCATAGATATTTTAAACTGACAATTATTTGCAATTAAATTACACCTGCAGTATTCGTCCAGTATACAGAGAAGGTCAATGCGGTCAAAGAGACAATAAATAACATTAAAAATACATTCAATAAGCCTCATTCTTAGGTTATAGACATATTTAAAAAATATATACTCGACAGTTGTTTCTGGAGATGCCATGGCAATACAGTCAAAGCGGACATATGTCACTGAAACAAAATCAACTGAGTAAACGTTCAAAACAGCACACGCACCATACAACAGCAAGGCAATAAACATTTATAGCCTCGCTGTTTACACTTTCAGAAAGAGGAAACATTTTCTTTGACATATTAAATATTTATTGAACGTAAAGCATTATTGCAATGATCAGCCGTGCACATTTACAAATTGTTAAGAAAGATTTCCCAGAGAGAAGGTTTGTAATTCATGAGTTGTTTCTTCTCCTTGAAGAGCTGCATTCATCCTGTATCCAGATAGAATTTTGTTGAAGGATTTTAGAGAGCTTTGAAGAGAGACACACAGCCCACTACTTCTGATACTTCCTGTAAACTGCTTCAACGATTTTCATTGCTTCGTTTAGTGGAAGAGATTAACGGTAGCAGGAAAGTCAGCAAAGTTAACTTTGACGACTGCAAGGGAAGCGATGTCTTTTTGTTATTCTGAAGAACATTCTTTACCCTTGACATTCACGCAACTTCGGCGATATCCTCATAGTAATTGGTGTAATTGAGTGCGGTGGACAACCCCATTACCCTGCGAGTGATGGTTGGCTCTGCAGAGAGATTTTTTCTGGTAGCATCTCTCTGTATGTCTGAATGCAAGAAGGCGATTTAAGAGAAAACTTTCTTGGCAGGTGAAACAGTCTCATTCACACATGGAAAAGTCTTTCAACCGATGTAACGCAGGGACTAAGTGGGTTATATTTACATAGTAAACTTGTGAGAACCTCTCCTGCTTTAATAATGTAAGCGACACTATCATTAAGGAAGAGGACAAACCTTTCATCTCTGTTTTCTTCAGGCCACAAGAAGAGTTTTCTACTGTGGTTTTTTATCTCTAGTTCTAGATGCGGTTTTCCCGGTTCCTTACCAATGATGAACATCAACAAAAGGCATTTATAATGTTCACCTGTATCAGTTTTTATGGTATCCAGCGTCTTGTCATAGAAGGGTTTCAAACAGTTCTTACGCAAAGTACCCCATCTGGAACTTTGTGCCCACTAATATTCTGAAGATAACTGCGGAACACTCCCTTGCTCTTCAGCATATTCCCCAACACATTTGCTGATACAAGCACCACATTCAAAAAGTCCGTCACGCAGGAGCTGCATGAACTAAGCGAATTGGTCTGAAAACTGAATTTGTAAAGGATATTACAGAGCAAAAACATACATATGTGTCTAATAAATATGCAACTTTAAGGCTGAAAAGTATATGCTTTTTCCATATCCCTATTATTTTATTTACGTGTTATGTTGTTAGCTCAAGGTTTTCAATTGCACTTAGCTGCATAACAACTAAAAAGGATGTGATTAACATTTAAGCTAAGTAGTAATTTTAACCGCGCGGTTCCTTGTTTTTCTGTTTTTCTAAATTGTTGTGTTCTCTCCGCCTCCTGCATTTATTATACACTTTACACTACCAAGGTTGATAGAGTGCGTACCTACCGTTTAAGATTTGTACATTGCTCCGTATCGCTCCAGTATTCCATGCAGTTCGGTATGGCAGGATAGCCGCTTTCTGTAAGGGTAAGTGTGATTGTTCACCCATGCGCATGCGCAAATAATTCCCCCATACTCTTTCAAATGACAAGTTTATCGCTTGGCGCGAATACTCAATTGTAATGCTAGCAATAACAATCCCCCCATATGCCACATCTCCCCCGAACCATCTTAATGTACATATGGGCGATTAAATTTTTAAAATTTTTAGCTATACCCCCACTCCTAACTGTCGAATTTCTCATATTTTCAGAAACCAATTTTCTTATTTATATTTATACCGATTTTTTTTTTTTTTTTTTGCAAAAAAGTATTTATATATTTTTGTGTTTCAGGTAAATTCCCGCTCATAATAGTCTAATTTTGTTGATATTCAGAAATTTTTTATCTTATTTTATTTCAATGGTTTATACTGATTTTTGTTGAAAGAGGAAAGAAAAAAAAAACTAAAATTGTGACCGCTAGAGCGATTTGTTAAATTTTTCTGTTTAACAAACTCTATAAATTGTTTATTAATTGAACACTGTATGCAGAGTTTCGTTAATAAAAAAATGCCCGCTAGATCGTTAATATCGCAATTTGTTAAAAATCCAGCGTAGAGCTTGTCATAGATCATGAAATGGACGACTCAATTAAAAATTTGTTTTCCTGTAACATTGTTTTTGACAAACCCGACAAAAGATTACTTCCTCATCTGTTGAAAAATAGGAATCGTTAAGAATCCATTGTCGAAGTAAATTACATTTTGCCGCTTTCACTTAGGCATGCTGCAGCAACAAAAGCTTAGAGCAGTACTCAAATATTCTCCTCTTTATGCTAAATATGAATCCTACTGCTAAAAGGTTATCTATTGGATCACAGTAGCAATTAAATGTCTTTTTAAAGCCGCATTTATTGCTAAGTTGTGTTAAAGCGAACAGTTTTCTTTTGTTAACACAACTCTACCACCAACTTCACAGCACAAACTCGGTAAGATTTTCACACGCCCAAAGAAAACAAAACACACATTCATGCATGGCCTTCCTACTAACAGTAGGAATTTAGTGTATTAATGACAACGTTTGCCTTTTTCCCTGAAATGTTAAAATTACCCATTTTAGGTTCTTAATCGATCTAATCGTTTGAATAGCATCTATAAAATTCTCACAGTTGATTAAGAAACAATGAAACGGAAATATTCGCGTTACCAAGTAAAGAATAAAATAGTTTAAAACCTAAGAATCCGGCCCCAAGTAATACATGATGCAATATCAATCGTTTGCACATGATTCTCAAACAGGTGAATGATGAGTAAGATGGTTTGTTTCATTTAGGAATTAAGGTCTGACATTCTACACAATCATGTCAAATCTATAGGGTATACTAGAAGTCTTGTATTATTCAGCTTAGCTCAATATCATCCTGATAATTTAGTTGTTTGTCTTCAAAGATGGTATTGACACAGTTTTGTATGCAAGCTTGTAAAATACTTCAGTGGGTTCAGTTGTTTACCTATTTGTGTATGTACAGAGGGTGTCAAAAATGTATAAACACTACAAGCAAAGAAAAAACTGTTTTAACATAACAAAACTGAATTCACACAAACAGAAAATGAGCACTAATCATCTTACAGTTTTACAGTTACAGCAATTGCTCAAAATGCCCATCATCGGCGTCGATACACTTCTGAGTACGTTGAACTGCTGATTGAGCAACGTTTGTGAAAGTGTCCTCAGCGATTGCAGCACATGCCGTTTCAATTTCTTCCCGAAGTGCTGCGTTTTTCTACGGCATACAACATCCTTAACAGTTCCCCTTAGGTAGAAGTCCAACGGCGGTTCTGTTCTGTACACACGTCTCCATTGCTTTTGAACGTCAACAACATATCGGTTTTCCAATAATACTTCAAAATTGTTTTCCGCTGTTCAAACGATAATCTTGATTCCATTTTGTTGTAGCAACGCTAGTATAACGTAATGAGTTACATTTGTTAACAGAACATCATACTATACATTACTGTTGTTTTTCGGTCCAAATTTGAAATATATTAAATAGATATCTACTGTGAATGTATGTATACATTTTTTGACACCCTCGTTATACTTAAAGTTATATGCAATTTTATTTTTCTTTCAAATTTCGTTAAAAACTATGTAAGTTCTTCAGTGTCCTCTAATAATTCGCTACTTGGTTTAGCTATTTGTCCTCTAAGTATCTGTACAACGTTACCTGATTATATTAAAAACAAAAATCAAACCAAAAAAAAAACATTAGATCGTTTTTCTCATGCTATGCATTGATGATATACCAAGTCCTCTTAATTCGTATAATTTTTTTTCTTCAGCTAAAGATTATTATTATTATTATTATTATTATTATTATTATTATTTTTATTATTATTATTATTAAAAGATTTTCTAAATACATTATTACACAAACAAATAAAAAGCTTTAAACTGCTTTCTTGCTTACTGTGGATATATATACATATATAAAGAGTACAAAGGAAAAACAATCAAAGTGCAAAATTGGTGAAATTTAAGAATTTGTTGCCAATGGATTGCAAATCTATATTACTATATTCCAACACATTCATACAGGAAAAAACCACATGTAGTCCATAAAAATCTGCATAGAAAAAATAGTGTACATGGGAAATTCAATCAGAGTGCTCTGTAAAATATCTACAATGAGATCATAGCAAGAAAGGGAGCTGATGAAGTTACATCAAAGTTGTTTGACTTTTGTTTCCATCACTGCACCCCTCTGAGATTCGTGCCCCAACTAAAATACAAATTACACCATTATTCGACCCAGTCATGCTATGGTTCATAAGTACGACAGATTTGAATCAGTAAAAGTGACTTTTCCCATAAGTTATATGAAATGTGACAAAGGTATGGGTTTAATAAATCAAAAACGCATGCTAAAATTGCAATTAGAATGAACACATCAAAAGATTCCGTGTGAAATCATCTACCTTCAATATCATTGAGTGTTCCCAGGAATATTTTTAAATCGTGGTCTTCATTTCTTAATAAAGAATCCAGAAATACGTGTCCAATGAAGATACAAGAAATAAGAGAAATAGTAGCTAACAAAATTTCTTCTAGAACTATAACAGTGAACACCCTACAATGTCTCCCGGGAGTCCCATGTTATTGTTGACAAAATGTGCCGTACACAGACTGATGAACAACCTGCCCCTTCCTATTCAAGTTTAATTCCACTTTACAAGGCAAAATATGATGATCTACAATGCATGTTTCGAAAATGTTCAGGTCTATTTTTCAAGGTTACCTGTAATAGATTATGAATAATTATGATTGGATGATTATTTTCAATAATGTTTCATTAATATTTATATTTTCTTCTGCAAATATATAGTATAATTTTGTATTTTCCATAATATAGTTAGGAGCCTTTGATTGCTTTTATCTACAAGTATGTGTACTTTGACTTTTTATTGTTAATTAACATGAACATATAACAAGACACTAATTTCAAAAGAAGAATCTGTTAGAAAACTACCTTAAAATATTCTAGAAATTAAAAAAGTTCTATATATCCAATGTGCGAAAATGTTGTAGCTTTTTTAAACTTGAAATTACATTTCTGTAAAAAATGTACAAAGTTGACTTTGGTTATTTTTCCATTGTAGCTTTCATATATTCTTAATTAAAAAAAGAAAGAAACATCAATAGAGTAATATTGTAAAAATAATAACCAAAGGTTCAGAAATACAAGAGTTTTTCGCTACAAGCTTCATATTAGTGTCTATGAAAATTTGTAATCTATTTAATGACTTGTAAATTTATATAGGCAAGCCTTCACAGATGCAAAATAGGACCTAGTCATAATCTATGCTGAAAAATAGACCATTAAAGTATGACATCTTCTTGTTGGTAACATTCATCATTTCATAATATGTTAACTGACTGATAAATACACTGAATATTTTTAGGTGGCCTTCCATGGTAACGGGTTGTTCAAAAAAAAAAAAAAAACAAAAAAAAAAAAAAAAAAAACGAGTGGTTGCTATAATTAATTTACGAGAAATACCACAATCACTCCTATTTTCTGTGAAATGCAAAAGCTCATCAGGATTTTCGTTGCTCAAATGCCCATGTTTGCTGTTCTTTGCCACGTGAAATATAGGAAATTAGTTTCTTGGAAGTCTTCGTAATGCTTTTTATGATGACGCCAGTAGTCGCTCATTCACGGCGTTTATTGTTTCTTCAGAAATTTTGCGGCCTCCTGAATTTTGAGTGAGAAAGTGTTATATCTAACTTTTTAATCAATTTCTCGGTGAAATATTTTGATACTCCATGTGTTTTGCTGAATTCAGTTCAAAATGTCGACTGACAAGCTTTAAATGCACCTGTTTGCCAGTATTTATAAACGAGGAACATGCGCTGCGCGATTGTTTACGTTGTTAATCACGCTACAGTAAAGTCACAGCTGCCGAGATGTGGTGACGCATAACATAGACAAATGAAGTTCATTAGACGAGTTGCAGAGATTTCTTTGTTGTTTTGCGTCGTTAAGGGTGTGTCTATAAGCCATTATCTAAATTATATAATTTTTATAGACACCATTTTGGGGCCTATAGCGAAATTTATTCTTTGATTATTCTAAATAAAAGTTTGTTCCTTGTAATTGCAAACTGTAATGAAGTAGCATTAATAGCCATGTGCATCATTCTCGATCAAATCCGTGCTTATCGAGGGTTACTGAAACGAGATCAAACTTTGACTGCGGTGAAATTGTAGTTGTGGTGCATCATAGTTCATTCTCGTTCAACGAACCGCCATCAGCAGACCGAGCGCTAGGACGCTGAACGATCACGATTCTACGTCAATTACTCAAAGGAAAGCATCTAACTCTATAGCCAAAGAGGTTGTAGTGCAATTACAATCTTCTTGTCTATATCGTTTCGCTTTTGTTTTTGTTTTGTGTTTATTTACCATATGTAGGTAAACAAAAACAGAAAACAAATAAAGGCCTCAAAATTGTTCTCAACATGAGATAAACATACCTATCTCATATTGCAATAAACTGGAAAATAAAAAGATTGATTCGTGTTCTTTAAAGGAAAAGAAAGAAGCACGGAATGCTTTAGCCATGCTTTTCAACATGACACCAAGCGAGTTCTAATTACCAAATAAATAAATCGTCATTTGTTAAAACAGCGTGTGTTATGAAATGTATAATTCTATTCATGGGTGAAACAGAGTGATTGCGGTTAGTAGGAAACTCCAATCTCTCAGTTATTTCATTGACTAGTGACCACACTGTGTCCTTTAATAGCCGGAATCTTTCTTCAAATTTCCTGTCTCCATCTCTTTCAAAAGGACTACGCTCGTTCCGATTTAAGTAATTCAGGTATATTATCTCGTCCTCAATGCCTTCAACAAAATCGAAACGGGCAGTCATTTTGTGTAACTTGACCGCAATCATCGGAATTGATAGGTCCAGCGCCCCCGGTCAAAGTTGATCATAATCAATTACCTCGTTTATCTTTGATCATTGTCGATGCATCGAAAAATCGCATTGAACGCGGTGAAATGTCGAACATTGATCGAGGAAGATGTACATAGCCATGAGTTTCAATATGAATAGCATTTTCTTTCCATGAATATCTTAAAATGTATTAAACATGTAGAAAAGATAGGTTTCTCATCTATGTGATTATGGTTGCGTTTCAAGGAGGTGCCGTACGTCAAGAACACAACAGAGAGACCATCTACACCGGAGCAGGACTTATGAAGGACACGAGATCCTGCAGCAATACGGAAGGAGAAAGTGGCGCCGGCAGTCCATCCCCACCGACCTCCATGGCGGCAGGATCCTTCTCTCCTGGATTTCGGCCAGGAGCACCGGGACTTTCGCCCCTACTAGATCCTGGTCAGTTGTTTCGCGGCACCCCGACAGCCGAGTCTATTTTAGCAGCACAGCGAGCGGGCCTCCTGGGGAACCCTCTGGGGTTCCCTGTCAGTCTTCATGCAACGTTGGCATCTCGGCCGGCTATGTTTCAGCGTGGAGGAACTCAGGGCATCGGTGGAAACAACTTCTGGCAGCCTAGTCCAGCCTCCCCGACACAGCAACCGAAAAACAATAATAACAACAGGGTGCAAAAGAAGAGGCATAACAGCACCGTAGCGCGAAAAAACCAGGCCAACAACGTCAAGAGACGCGGCGGTGCAGTAGGGCGCAAGCTTGAGCACGCGGAGTCTACCATCATAGAGGTAGCAGCAGCAGCTATGACGAAGATAACAGCCTCTGCCCCTCTCTCCCCGCCCACTTCAGGTGAGAAATTTGTATAGAGAATTAAACACTTTGGTAAACCTAGCAGTTCACATGTGTTTAGAGTATACCCGCACCTGTTTTGGCTTTATCTTAATATATCTCAGTCTTTCTGAGCCTTAGGACGATGATCTAATTGTAAGTGTAAAACGATAAAATGTAGAAATCCTGAAAGTAGCACCGAAAAACATATAATTTTTTTTTATTTTAGAAAAACAGGTAAAAAGCTAGGAGATAAATTTCTTTTTTCCACTGCTTGTCTGTTTTTCATCTTTGCCTGTACTCCAAGTAATTCCGTAATCGGTATGAATAAGTAAATTTTAGCATAAAAAATACCCAATTTCCATATGAGTGCAGAAACTTTCCCTCTTGCACTCCTTCTTCAACACCTCCACTATAAATATCACCTCTTTATCACTTTCATATTATAATTAATTATTCCTTCTTCCTCTTATAGGATCATAATAAGCTGATCTGAAAATGTTACACGTAAAATCGCGGTGAGCTGTTAGAATGAATTAGCAGATGAAAATTTCCTCTTTTTTTTTTTTTTCTTTCAACAAGTAAAGTCCTGTAAAATACTTGCCTTAGGGTATACACAGATTTTTGAGTCAAACGAAAACTTAAGCTGTTTAGTTGGTTGTATTAATAGACTGGAATTTAAATTGTACAATTCATTACTTAAGATTTAAGACTATTATAACAATATGCAATGCTTTGTAATACAGAAGGTGCCAAAAATGTATACACACTTCAAGCAAAGAAAACACCGTGTTAACATAACAGAACTGAATTCACACAAACAGAAAACGATGAGCACTAATTATCTTACACTTTTACAGTTACAACAGTTGCTCAAAATGTCCACCATCGGCGTCGATACACTTCTGAGTACGTTGAACTACTGATTGAGCAACGTTTGCGAAAGTGTCCTTAGCGATTGCAGCACATGCCGTTTCAATTTCTTCCCGAAGTGCTGCCAGTGTAGCTGGTTTTCTACGGTATACAACATCCTTAAGAGTTCCCCATAGGTAGAAGTCCAATGGCGTTCTGTTCTGTACACACGCCTTTGAACTTCAACAACATTCTCGGTTTTCCAATACACTTCAAAGTTGCTTTCCACTGTTTAAACGATAATTTTAGCTCCATTTTGCTGTAGCAACGCTATCATTACGTATTGTGAGTCACATCTGTTTACAGAACATCGTACTACATACACATTACTGTTGTTTTTCGATCCAACTATGAAATAGATATCTACTGTGAAAGTGTGTATACATTTTTGGCACCCTTGGCAGTTATTTAGGCAGCGGTGTTTTGAAATGAAAGCTCTAGAACTTAAAAACCAAAGATTTATAACGTATTCCCTGTCGATGTGCACGTGAATTAAAAAGCATACTTTGTTTTCTTATACTGACTTAATTGAATTGAGCAGGTTCATCGCCCCCTTCAGAGATAGGCTCCGGTCAGAAGCCTTCAGCAGGAGGGGAGGTTACCACTACAACTACTACGGCGGCACCCACTAACGGAGGAACTACTGCGGGATTGATACCTGGCCGAGACAAGGTGTTCACCTGTGGAATCTGCCACCGTTCTTTCGGGTACAAGCACGTGTTACAGAACCATGAACGCACCCACACTGGCGAGAAGCCCTTCCGGTGCGAAGTGTGCGAGAAACGCTTTACGAGAGATCATCACCTCAAGACACACATGAGGCTCCATACTGGAGAAAAGCCCTACCGGTGCGATCACTGCGATAGGACTTTCGTGCAGGTGGCGAACTTAAGACGCCACCTAAGGGTTCATACTGGGGAGCGACCCTATGCCTGTATTCTCTGCACGTCCAAATTTTCTGATTCTAACCAACTGAAGGCTCATATGCTGATACACAAAGGAGAGAAGCCTTTCTGCTGCAATCGCTGTCTAGGTAGGTTCCGACGACGCCACCATCTTATGCACCATAAGTGTCCCGGTGCAGTTATCGAGGACGAAAACCGTGAGATTCAGGAGCAAGGCCTTCCAGACGGCTTCGATGATGAGGACACGACAACTAACGATAGCGTTGTCGTTGGTAGTGATGGTAGTTTCGGTGCAAGACATGATGTTTTCGCCAAAGAAAGAAGGACTATGGAGGATCCGCACACGATACCATCTCCTTTGAACAGCATCGTTAGGACATCTACAGTGGAAGTAAACACTGACGATGTGGATGCACTGGACATGATCATAGAGGGCGAGGAAGACGAGGACGACGAGAATATGGGTGCATGTCAAGGGCGACGGAAAAATGGGCTCATCCTAGCGCACAACAACAACGGCGAGAAGAAGGAGCGGATACGGAAACCGCAGGAAATCAGGCATGTGATTCGTCTGCAAGCTGGTACCAACACTCCACCTCCACTACACCAGCAGTCTCCGTTGGCGCCTCTGCCTCAGCCTCCTTCCTCGCATTTGATACTCCCAGAACAGACGGAGCCCGAGGACCTTTCGATGAGTCGACTTCGTCGTAATGGTTACCATTCGCACAGTAGTGGAGATTCTCCCCTCTCCAGGTCGCCGTCCTCAGGGGTGGAAGAGGACGAGGAAGAGGTGAGCATTGATGGTAGGATATTTCTACAGCATCCCAAATTTCGGCGGCACCATGCACACATGCAACGGAGCAACGAGGCGCCGTCTGTTTCCTAGTTTCTGCCAGGAAAAGTCCTGATAATCAACTACGGGTATATACCAAATGGTATGTAGTCTTAATTAAAGTATCTTCATTATTGTAATTATAAGAAAAATATTTGGGCATTCTTTTATGTCATGTAATATATTCACGAGATATCTACATATTTTAATTATACATAAATTGTCCAGACAAGTAGTTCCTCATCTTAGTATTTTTATGGAGAAACTGTCGGCAGCTATTTTCATATCATATCTTATCAGAGTATGAGGCATTTTGTGTGCATTTTATGAACTTCAAATGAACTGTTAATTTTATGCATAAACCGTCCAAGTTTAACAATGCCAAGCAAAAACTGAAATTAATCAAGCAAATGAACCCAGAACTGTGTTTTAGATCTGCTGCAAATATTAATCACTTGATATGAAGAATCTTTGAATTATGGACAGTGCCTTATATATAATATTCATTGTCATTTAATTGCTGTTTGTGTATCTGAAGGAAAAGACCAGACATCTTAAAAAGTGTCGGTAGGAGGACAGGAGGATTGGGGAAAAACAGCATTTTTTTTTTTTTTTTTTTTGGCTGTTTACCCTCTAAGAACCTAACCATTTTAAGGTAAGAATGAGAGAAGAAAAGAATTGGGGGAGGGGGAGGAATAAAGGAAGCAAAGGACCAACCGGCAGTTCATACCATTCCTGGCCAACATAGAAAGCAGAAGACCATGTACAGGCCATATAGTATTCCAGTCCTCTTTCTTAACTGATAAATATAGGACTAACGCGAATATCCGCTTGTGCATTCAGCATTGCCGAGGGAGTGTTGGGTTATGAAGATGCCAAGGGTTCACTGACCTGTGAGCTTGAGATGGAAAATGTCTGAAGTGATTTCACTCAGGGTTCTTGCTTTAGGTAGGTCGTCCCTGCTAATACAGCTCATGGATCACGAATAGCACTACAGAAATTGTTTTGATATTCATTTCTACTTATTTTTCACTTCATGGTTACTTAACTGTAGAGTGCATAATATTAATTCTGTTTCAGATTTATGTTAGCAACAATTTACTTTTTCTTAAAAGTTTTATATCACATATATATCTTTCTTTCCACTTCTCTTTCTTTCTCTTTTCTTTTGTCGGTCCTGGTGGAGTAGTGGTAGCCATACTTGCCTTCTAAGGCCAGGGTCTATGGATTTTAGGCGTAAAAATCCTAAGTTTCCTTATTCCTTCGAAAGGGAAGTAAAGCCATGGGACCCGTGTCGTACATTTACGGCACGAAAAGAGCCTCAAGCCTGAAAGAAGAGGCCTCTGGATAAAATTTGTCGGTCGTTTCACGCCCTGAATTGAATGGGACGCTGATGACCTGAGATGTTAAAGAGCGTCTGTAAATAAACCAAATGAAAAAGAAAAATTTTTCTTTCTTTCTCTCTCACTCTCTCTCTCTCTCTCTTCTTGCTTTCTTTCTTTCTTTCTTTCTCTCTTCTCTCTCTTTCTCTCTCTCTCTCTAAACCACTGGGTACACCGGTTTCTAGGATTTGCCCAGGGTAGCCGACAGATGTTAGTCTGTATGTATATGTGAATTAGTTGCGAATTGGAATAAGAACACATTTTCCACCGTTACAATATTTCACCCACCTAATAATGTGCTCATTACAGTAGATTAGGTTAGTGTGTGTATATATGAATTAGTTACGAATTGGAATAAGAACACATTTCTCACCGTTACAATATTTCACCTGCCTAATGCTCTCATTACAGTAGATTAGGTTAGTGTGTATATATGAATTAGTTGCGAATTGCAATAAGAACACATTTCTCACCGTTACAATATTTCACCCAGCTAATAATGCTGTCATTACAGTAGATTAGGTTAGTGTGTGTATATATGAATTAGTTACGAATTGGAATAAGAACACATTTTCCACCGTTACAATATTTCACCCACCTAATAATGCACATTAGCAGTAAGAGATTCCTCCAGCAGCAAGAGCACATATTGCTGCCTTTGTTCAATGGCTAACGTCAAGTGAATATATGGCAGACACTATCGGAACCTCTTTTGAAGCACCAGTACAAAGTTTGTCCCTACAAATCACTTCAGGATGTAAGCTGTAAACATTCCTATGGCGTTACCAGCTCGCCTTACTATCGGCTAATTTTGTATTCAAATGCCGGTGAAAAATGTCACACTTAATATGTTCTTTTTAGATGTATTTCTCAGATTTGACAATTCTTGACGGTAGATTGGAATGTATTTATTCGTGAGGGTATCAGAAGTAAAGCTGGGTGTTAAGACTTCTTTTAAAAGAGTTAAATGCAGGCTCTATGATCTATAATGAAACTTTTGTTGTTTCCTGCTGCTATTTCATGTTTTATGAATCTTCCTTAAGATATAAGTCTTCTAACCTGGGGAACAGTTAACCTAAGTTCCAATTCTTACATCTAGATAATGCAGTACTAATAACACTTAGCAATGTCCTATTGTAATCTAAGCAGCTAAGGTGAGCTTACTTTTCATACCTGAACGATAGCTTTGTTTGAAAAAGAGCAAAATGCACAGTAGTTGTTTATTTTTTCTGACAGATCTGTTACTAAAATATTTATTTTAATAACAGTAAGATGCACTCTGACATTCTACTCTGTTCTTCAGTACTTTCCTGAGTAACTGCTGTATACCACTCTTACTCATAGTTCGATATACGTCCCTGAACTTCTTTCTTTAGCTTTTCATTGTGATTGCCACTAAACTGAAAGTGATAACAACTCACGCAAACATCTCGTAAGAAGAAATCTTAGCGAGCAGGAACACAATTAAATACGACTTAAAATTCTGTTAATTAGTTTGCAGAGATCTCGTTGTTAATTCATTCACAACTTTTAACATGAGTACAGATTCTTTTTATCAATTTCACTTCCCTCTAGGACTCCATACGTTACAAATCGCAATTGCAATATACTTTTTAGTTAATGAACTTTTAAGTCTAATATTATTGTAAACGATGAATGATAATATATATACCCCTTAATCTTGTCGGCCCAGGTATTTCAGTGGTAACCATACTTACCTAATAGATTCAAAATCGCCGGTTCAAATCCGGCTAGGGTTGGCGGACCTTTTAGGGCATATAAATCCTAAGTATAGCTTCGTTCGGAAAGGAATTAAAGCCGTTGGTCCCGTGATGTAGCTTTATGGCACGTAAAAGGACCTCAAGCCTGAAAAAAGAGGCCTCTGAGCAAAATTTATCTGCAGTTTTAAGCCCTGAATTGAATGGGACAGTGGAGTTATAAAATTTTAAATTATTGCACGAATTATGAAAAGAAAAAAGGGGAAAAAAGGGAAATTCTTGGGCATATAACTAGCATAGCAAAATTAAGCAAATTTCCTAGCAAGATTACATAAAATTTGCAAATAGTTGGTATTGCAAGCTTTTGTTGCTACATTTCCAACCGCCACGGGTGGCCGAGGTTGTTAAGGCGCGGACCTGTAAATGGAAGGACAGTTTTTTCCAGGTTTTCCTCAATCCTCATAAATAGCAAATGCCGGGGAAGTACCCTAAACTTTTGGAATGCTTCCTTCCTTAAAAAATTTCATTCCTAATTTATCATTTCATCTTATGTCCACCGCATGTGATGCCTCAGTAGCTAAAACGGCGTTTAACAGAATTCAAATTAAAAAAAAATTCACTCAATCTTCTTAACAATAAGAACACCCTCTTTTATACACCAGTTGAGCATCAAGGTCTCTGTAGAAATTGCTGTAAACTCTAAAGTGGCAAAGGCAGGCTTACATTTTGATGCAGTGACTTTGTGAGTAATTGCAATTTATAAAATAATTTGTTCACTTTTATACTTGGCACTTTTTAAGTGAAGAGTAATGCAAAAAGGAATGCTGACTTGAGTAACTCATTTCTGGGAATTGAAGTTTCTATGAATATGCTACAAAATGTCTCCATACTCTGAACTAACATAAATGTTACATATTTTTAAAGAATTGTACTTGCTCTACCTCAGACACCAATAGCATACACTCAGGATATCCATATTTATATTTATATGCCTCATAAATAGCTCACCTGTATTGAGCTAACTGATAAAAGTGTTTAACTTTATAGGATTTCCACAATTGTAAACATTCTTTAATTCTGTCCCTTTTTATGAAGCATTAGAACATATTTTTACAGTGACATCACACAAGCTCAAATATGTATTATATAAGATCTTAGTTTAGTACAAAATTAGATGCACCTAATGGGTTAGATTTGTTTGTTTGTTTTTTTACCATATTTGACTTAGTACGTTTACCGCCAAATTTATCTGTGCCGACGTTTAAATCGAATCTTTGTACATAGAATTTCCCCTTTTGTTTCTTAGTTTTTGTGTTACTTAATAATGACTGAAAATTAAGCAGTTCTCATATAATAACATTGCTCTAAATTAGGAATTTTCAGCTCAGAGTGTAATTTTTAAAATGTATCTATGGAAAAATGATTGGAAAGAGCGGCTTAGATATCAGAAATAGGGAATACGTCATCATAAAAGAAAAAAATAAGAAGTTTTCATAGATGCATAATATGTGGGATGGTGTTTAGCTAAAGAAACAGAGCTTTTAACTTAACAGAAAAGTATTGTTTTAGCTTCATTAAAATGTTTTCTAAGCATTCAGTCAGAAATCGTTTTTCGTACCATTAAAATAAACCAGTGAGGTTAATAACTGCAAGGATATATATAATATAACCTTTTATGACATTTTAAAAATAATCTACCAATGCACAGCACTTGCCTTTCAGCCAAATGCAAGTTTTCTATAGTGAAACATGGACCAATGAAAAGGACACACCGAAGTACAAATAAATTACCTCTACCAACTTTAGCACATCGTATATTGTAAGACTGATCTGGTTTGAACTTGTGTAGAAAACGTGGTTAAAAATGCTAACTATAACTAAGAAAACTGACAATAACTGTACCTAGGATATAGTTTACAAACACAAGCATCTTTACCGGCTGCAGCTTCTACAGTACACAGACATTCTCTGGCGTTTATTGGCATGATACAAACTTGAGCAAGGTTTTAAATTAGATATACTGTCGCATACTGAACTTCGGAATAATTCTATAGATTTACTTTATCAGTCAACTTTTTGCGGTAGTATTAATTTGCTTGTGCAACTGTATAATTTTTATCTAAATTATAAAACAGATCGTGAAGTATTTTAAATGCTAAGCCTAATATAAGTGTAAGCTTTGAGTAATTCATGATGTATTGTTTTATGCCGTGTGTTCAATTTGAAATGTCACTTCATTTTTCAAATTATTAAGGAGGGAGTTTAACGCTCGAAACATAGATACACGATAACAGATACTGTTATTTTGTTTTGTTTCCATTATCTTAACTAAAAATAACTGGCATTTATAAATGAATAGGATTAGAACGATATGATGGTACCGCAACAGGTGGCGGAGGTCTGGGGTTCGATTCTCACCAGGACGCCCTCCCTAACCGAGTTTTTTTTCCTCGATGCTCATAAATGGCAAATGCCGGGGAGGTACCCTAAACTTAAGCCTGGAACACTTCCTTCCTTAAAAAAATACTTTTTTTTCCAATTTATCATTTCATTGCATGTATCATCAGTGTCCACCACCTGTGGTGCCTCAGCAGTAAAAACGGGCGTTAAACACTATTCAAATGACACAATGATTTCTATTAAAATACAAATCCAAAATCTCAATAATACCAATCCAAAATATAAATAAACATAAGCAAAAAATATTCATGAGTTTACAATTAAAATTGTTAAAAATTTTTAAAAATATTTCTTAGCGGGGTCTTGAATATTACAAAAGAGCCGTATAGAAGTTTTGGTTGGGAAAGAGTATCGTTACGGTATATAAATGATATTCTGGCCAATTGCCACAATTTCAATAATGTAGTACTACTTTCTTTTACTAATTTGTTCAAGAGTTGTCATAAACAACAGTTAACATGTTATAGTTGATAGCGTACGTTACGTCATATTCCAGTTAGTTTATTTAATGTCTGTGTGAAATAAGTCAGTAAGTTAGAATGCTGTTTATATGCCCGATGGATATTGCTTAGTAATAAATACACAAAACTCTTGCTTAATTCTTTGAAATAAAAGAAAACACGTGCAAAAATTAACCTTGACTAGGTTCGGCTAACATAACTATGACGTAAGATCCCATTTAAATTGAACGCACGGTATGCTGTACCTATAGTTCGAACCCAGAAATCGCAGTATAGAATTGTGCATATAACGTTTGTAATTTGCAATTATCTTGGACTGTTACTTCGAATATGGTTTTAATAATTTTTTTTTTCTTTGGCATAAAGGTAGGCATGGGTGTGTTCATATCTGTAGAGAAACAAATTGAAAACGATATTCCATTTAGGCCAGCTCCGTTACAGATAAGAACATCTGACAATTTACTACAGAGCTGTCTTTTCGCATCGGCAGAGAGAAACTTTCGAATGCTTTCAGAGTGTGACCCACTATTCTTGAGCTAGAAAAGATTTTTGATCATTTTTCTTTCGGAAAAGGAGTGTAAAGAATGAAAAGGAGTAAAGAAAAGAGTTTTCTTCCGCTGATCCAAATTTTGCTTCCCTAACGGGTTTCTCTCCGCATATACTTCTTTTTCTCTACCTTTTTCCCCCAATTCTTTTTACTCCAACGTATGCGTTCCCTATTTCTCCTGAAAAAAAAAACCCTCTCACCTCCTTTCTCTGTCTAGTTATGTATTGAAGGGTGCGCGTGCCTAGGCCTTGCAGATCGAAGGAAGGATGGCGGATCTACCGGACAAACAAACAGAGCACTTGTAGTTTTGCAACAGTGGCTTATCGCTGTTGTCGTGAAATGCCAACTTTTTGAAACGCCCACCCTCCAGAAATTTAGAAAACACAAATTAATTTCTTTTACCACGAAAATAATGTTTTACTAGTACAATTTTGGTCTGGTTTCAATGTTCCCTCAGTTTCCAGTAACAGATGTACTGAACCACAAGAAAAAAAACTGATAGTTTTACGGGAAAGGACGAAAAAATGCATATGAGTTATTATTTTATTTGTATCAATGGTAAAAGAAAAGATGACCCTATGCCTTATACCTAACAATTACAATTAAAGATATAAACATAGTTAAAGCATTTAAAATTACATAAACCATGCGACTATTTTCCATAAATTGCAATTAGATATGCAATCAATTGCTACAAAGCCAGTGATTCATATAGAAAATTATGCACCACATTCCTACGCACTATTATGTATTTGCTTGTATACATTTCATAAGCGATCTACATGCAAAAGTCTAGAAGCTGAGAACACTATTATTGAAATACATGTGTGATTCATAACGAGCATTTTTGAAAAAGTTTTTGAAATAGCTTTGGAAACACGAAAGCATCTATACAATAATTTTATAAGACAGTATTATGCGAATGCTTGTTTGCTCCGTTCCTAGAATTTTGGCAAGAAACAAATTATAAACTCTGCCACGCTTCGGAACCAGGTATTTAACATGAACTCCGTGTAATGTTTTCTCGTTTTCTTCTCTGAAACGGCAAACGCTATACACTTCATCATATGAAACCTCCTGCTTGTATGCAAATGTAACGACATATTTTCATAACCTGAAATTTGTCTGCTTAACTTCCCCTGAATGCGCGGTGTTAATGAACAAAACCCAAATACAGAGTATTCGGAAAGTCATTGTGCAGTTACAACATATGTTGGAAATATCGTTCATGGGCAGATATACAAGCCTGAACTCGCTTAATTTTATTGGAAAGCACTTTCTGTTAACAAAACAAGAGCGGTGGAGCCAGGTGTCGTCTGTATAGATGGTGACATCAAGAATATCAATGGATTCCTTTCAATTAAATATGTAAACCATTCGCAGTAACGCATTCGCTTTCCATGATTCGCATCTTTCAATTCTTACACTGCAGTTACTTTATACCGCAACAAGTTCAATGTTTTCCTGACCACTTTATGCACGTTTGCAAGCCAGATATCTTTTTCTCGTGCCAACTTGCGCAATGATTTTGATGGGCTTACACCGCATAGAGTCAGAAATGTGCAACACTTCTCTTTGTTTCGTTTAGGTGATCTTCCAGTTCGTTCGGCATTTAACATTGAGCCTGTCGCTCGAAATTTTGCAATAAGCCCACGAACTGCATTACGATGAGGTAAAGTCATTTCTGGGAATTTTTCAGCTAATGCCTCCTGCACTAAATCTGTGTATTTGTCGCCTTGTCGAAACACGTGCTCAACAAGAAAAATACCGCTACGGGTGGCCGATGTTAAGGCGCGGACTCGTGAGCGGGAGGTCTGGGGTTCGAATCCCGCCAAGACCGTCCTCCCTGACAGAGGTTTTTTCCAGGTTTTCCTCAGTCCTCAAAATTGGCAAATGCTGGGGAGGTACACTAAACTTAGGCCTGGAACTTATCCTTCTTTAAAAAAAAATCCTTACCGAATTTATCATTTCATTTCATGTATCACCAGTGTTCACCGCATGTGTGCCTCAGTAGTAAAAACGGACGTTAAACACTATTTAAAAAATGTAGCGAGAATGAAGGGTTAAATCCATGTTTATTTCATTTATCCATTTTGATCTTCGTAAATTGAAAAAAGGCCAACTTTTCTTTACCTGGTAATAAACTGTTCGATTAAAGGTTTCAATATCGCACGAAATATAAAGCCATGATTGTTTGAACTGCTTACCCGTTCATCGGTGCCCTGGTAGTCCAACTCACTTGATCTTAACAAATAGTTGTCAGCCTGTATTTACAATATAAAAACTGAAATAATTATACATTCCGTGTGTTAAGTGATGTAATCTGTTGAGAAGCGCAATCGCTCTGCTTCGCTTCACATTGGCTGAAAAGTAAACACTGTGCTAACAGAAATTATTGTCAGTGACATAGACAAATGTATTATTCGTAACGCATGTAAAAACACAGCGTGAGCAGACTTGGGTCACAGATCTCTTCAAATAATTAGAACAGCTCAGGTAATTTAAGTATGACGACACAAGGCAACCTATTTCCGAGAACGCAGAGAGTTTTCCAAAAAAATAAACTACAGTTCGTTTGAAGAAATTTTCAATGCATTAAACGAAATGAATAGGAAACTACGGTTCGTGCAAGTGGGAAGGAAAACTCGTGTGCGCTTTTCATATAATCAGGGACATGGTATCTAATTGATAAAAAGAGTATAAATGCTCTTTTGATGAGCAGCGATTTAACAGTGACATTCTCATCAGCTAAAGTAAGTTTCATTATGGCTTTTTGATGCTCTTTGCCTGTGATTCTTGCTATATTTTGGAAACAGCTTTGTGGCCTTCTCTTTTATGATGTTCCTATAATTTGTTTCCAAGGTTCGATCCTTTATTACATTATGAAATGGGAATTATTTATTTTTAGACATACCTAACACTCTAGCAGAGGAGTACGTACAGTATCCTAGCTTGCAACAATTAGCCAGCCACAGCTACAGTGAATTCAATTCAACCAAGCACATACCCCTCTCATTTTCCATGCCCATACTGTACTCCCACGTATTGTTCTTCTTGCGTTCTTATTTTCATTTTCTGATATTTTTTCGAATCCATAATGCCTGTTTTCAACCAATGATTCATAGTTTCTCTTCGTTATATAAGCAAATAAGTTTTCAGCCGCAAAGAAAGTATGAGAAAACTTGTTACTCTTCAAAGTACATTTTCGCACAAATTAGTTTCCGACTGCTCTCTGATCAGCAACCTCTTGCAGTATTTCCTTTCCTGTATAAAAAAAAAAAAAGCGAAAAAAGGAACAGACAAGTAACAATGCACTCCCCTTCCTCCCCCCCCCCCCTCCCCGGTTCTGTCCGTGTTAAACTGATACACAACAGCACTTAATTGTGCGTCTAAAGATAAGAGTCTTCATACCCCACAGCCAGTAATTGTTGCGGGAAAGAGAAACAAGATCTTTGTTGACACTTTCGCATATATATTCACTCTACGCTTCAAAATCTTTTCATAATAAGTCAGAGGTCTCTACATTTGCTTATAACAAACGCAGATCGCTTGTAGCTTAAGACCAAGCTACCAACAAAAGTTTTTGTAAAATTAAAACTATATGTTTTGTGCATCTGCATAATATTATAGAACAACAAAAAACACTGACGGCTCTTCTTGTATCCGATACTAAGGCACGGGCTCGTAAAAGGGAAATCTGCGATTCGAGTTCCTGTAGCATCGTCTGCTATAATGAGATTCTTTTTTCCTCAGTCCATATGGAGTCTGCTGGAGTTGCTAGTGTGATAGTGCTGAAATCCCGAGCGGCAGCGGAGAGAGCCGAAGGTAGCGCAACTTGTACAGATATAACTCAAATAAGAAAATGACTGAAAGTGTCATTTCATAATATAAAATATATGGCTAGATAATAAGGCTTTCAAGTGCAAGAGCATGATAGCTCAGACGATTAGAGTGTCATACTTATAGTTCGGAAGATAGTGGTTTCGAATTCTCATATCAGGATTTTTTTTTTTTTTCTGCCGGAGTTAAAGTGGGTTTGCCACCATTCCAATTACTCCCTATCACAGTACTACGCACTGTAAACTGATTTTTATGAATTTCTTTTTCTGCTGGAATCAAAGGAGATTTGACACCAATACAGTGATCTGCCCGCCTCTTTCAATTTATATTTACGAAAAGGAGACGACAGTAGGCCATCGAGCCCCACAAACCACTGAGTTCACGGTTTTTAGGATTTACTCGAAGTTAGCGTTGATTAGTGTATGTATATAAATTAATTGCGAATAATAATAAGACAATGGGTGGTAAACAATGAATAACTCAGTTTTTTAATAAGGAACAACATGTTATACCCAGAAATTTACGGAGAACAACGCATAGGTTACATTACGTTTAGCAAAAGAATAATACATGCAAATTTTACACTTTTACAAGCGACCACTCTCCCGTTCGGCTCTCTCCTCTATTGCTTGGGGTCTGCAGCTCTACCACACTAGCAGCTCCATCAGACCCAGTTTTCTTGCTGTATGGGTAAGTGTAATGTTGCTCTCGTACAGTGCAATCAGTTTCTATGCAAAGAGGTGCCATGGCTCATGCGCTGCTCCTGCTAATTAAAGGGAGGACAAGGTTATCAGCATTTTATTAAAGAAGTTTGTAAACAGTAACCAGAGCTAACAATTTCGTTACATCAGCTGTTTGTAGCAGCAATCGTGTTATTTAATGAATCGGAGCCGTGATGTTTACGTCGGGATGGAAGTACTTGAACCTTTCGAAACATTCTTTTCCAATTTATCATTTCGTCCTATCTCCAGTCTGCGCTTGCTGTGTTGCTTGTGATAGCAAGAACGGGCGTTAAACTCAATTAAAAAACAAAAATTACAATGACGTGGAACTATAAAGATTTGTTAAATTAGGCTCACTGGAATAATGGTTAAAACTCTAAGCTATCAGCATAAATACCTTCGACTACAAGATTGTACATATGCAACACCAGCGATTTAAGCATTTTAAAACACGATTTTATGGTGTTTTTTCTTACTTTTTTTTTTTTTTCCTTTGAGATGTTTATGCAGATATCCAGATTCATTTTTCATTCAAACTTATTACATTTTAACCATGCATCTACTATTTACTGCAGGAGATTAATAATATAGAACCCATTTTAATGAAATCATAAAAATACTCTAGCATTTTTATTGTTTACGATAGTTTTCTGACGTGAAAAACTTAAAATAATTAGCATCTTGTGGAGAACGGAATGAAACAGCGGAATTTTCTGGCGTTGCAGTGCTGGAAGCAGCATGGAAGGGGAAAAAAAAGAGTTAATATCGATCCTATTTTTTATACGACTCGCACCCCCAAGTTTTTTCACCCTCGCTTTTTTTCCTCCCTCGTTTCACCCAGCTAAGGATAGGGGTTCCTATAGCAACGACATCTAAAGTGAAATTACTTCAAATAAAAATAGAACATTTGAGGCAGCTTACTGCATCTTAGGTAAGTTCGAGTAGAGCAAATTTACTTTAAATGTTCAAGATGTGAACTGAACACATATGTATAGCAATACAATTGATTAAGAACCGTTTGTTTATTATTTGATGCATAAAGGTACACACACTGCATCTCAAACATTCGTGTTAACACACATTTTCAACAAAATACCAACATTCTGAATTTTTGTTATTAACTGTCTTTAACTGCATCAGAAAAGTCATATAAAGTTAACAGCTATATACAGTTTTCAAGATGCAGATGTCAATTATGCATTTATTCCATCACTACAGCTATCTACCACATACAAGTGTGACAAATGCTTCTTTATGAATGTGGCATTAGAAAAACATATGCCATACTAATAACAAAAGAAAGAATTTTAACAAGCGAGTAGCAATTTATGAATGTGGCATTAGAAAAACATATGCCAAACTAATAACAAAAGAAAGACATTTTAACAAGCGAGTAGCAATTTTAGATGAGAAAATCGTAATAAAGTATTCAGTAATTAAAACTGTCCATCTACAGTAGTGCATTGTACGTCAAAATATTTTGAATTAGATTATAAGTGACAAGAATCGCTCTACAGTCAATAAAGCCTATAAAACAGTAAATAAAAAAAGATTGGTTCGAAAGTAAAAGTTAGTACTGCCACAACATTTGGAACAAAACGTAAAACAAGTTTGGAAATTTTTGTATTAAATCAGACAAAACGTGAAATGAACATATTATACACAAATAAGAACGTTAATGTTATATATATTCGAGACATTTGATAGTTATCGTGTTTTACATCAAATAGTATACCATATACTAATCATGTTTCAATATTAATCACACACTTTCACAGCAAAAATCAACTGCTGGTGCAAAAAAAGATATTACATTTGCTAAATTTGTTGTGCTTAATGTCTAAAGTTTTCAGTACGTAAAAGCCAACACTATTCGCTGATTTTTCAACTTCATCCCTGCTACTCTACTCGTCTACATCTGTCGGTTTTAGAGTTTCGAAAAATTGCGGTTTGAAAATTCAAACAATTCTTTCAATATACAGCTTACTGCATGTGTTAAGTCGACACCAGGAAGAAACGATAGGCTAACTTTTATTTTGCCTACAAAGTTACTGTAAAAATAGTCCCTATTCTTTTTTAAACCATGGACACAGATTTCTTTTAAGTACTTTTTCAAGCAACTTTCAATTTCGTCCCTGTCTGTGGCAACTGTGGTTTCAGCCCACAGCTGTTCATATTAAGACTGCCTATAAACAATTTCCTTTCGCCGAAAGTTAAGTGTAGATAATGGTAGTTATAAGTTAAACGTTGCACCAAGCAGCTTTCTCTGACTTCCTGGCTAGCCTCTGCTCTTCTCTGATGCAACTCAAGTTGTGTCTGTAATCTTTACTTTCAATTCCTACATACTAGTTTCAATGAATCAGTTTTGGGGAACATAAATGAAAATGTTCTTCTGCATTTCGCAAAATTTCTCAAAAATTCTTCTGCATTTGTTATTAGAATTTTTTTATGTTTTTATTTAAAAAAACAACCATGACAAAGTCCATAGCATGAGGTTATTGAAGTTAATGACGAAAATGTTCCTTTTTGAATTATTAATATGACTATATTGCTCTTGTAACGAGTAAGAAAGGAAATATGCCCATTTACTGCTGCAGCAGATTTTGCATCAAGATGGTTTTCGTTGTCTTTCAGCTTTATTAGAAAATAGTGTGAAAATCTAAGTTTTAACTTTTTTAACAAATTCTTCAATCCGATCCCTATTAAGCGTGTTAGATTTCGTCTGCGGGTGTTCTGAAAATCAGCACATCAACAATATTCTTCCTTTTCTGCACATTTTCGTGAACACAAGTAACCTGAACTCAATTCTCTGTCTTTTACTTTTTCACCTTTCTCGTTGTACATGTTATTGGATTATACTGTTTGGAACTCAGGAAGATACTTCGGTACTGAGTCATTTGTGCCTATGTCTTCAATGAGGAAGGGATGAGGTGAGGGAGACACCGGGCGATGCTGTGCAGACGAACACGTAGACCCTAACAATCGCCTAAGTGATCAGGATAAAACACGAAATATCCGAAAATCAGGATGGACGGCTTCCAGTAATTTGAACCCGAATGTCAGTTTCAAGAGTTTCCGCCTAGGCCACCCCGCTCAATTGTACATGTTCGCTAGATCCTGCCTGCTACCATTAGATCTGTATTGTTTGTATCCACGCCTGGTTCTAAATTCTAACCAATGATAGGTAAATATTCTCAATTTTCCTTCATACATGTAAAAACAATATATTCACTCAGCCGTGTACTTTTGATATGGATCGTTGTTTTAATGTTTTATTTGTTACCGCTTTGACTGCACTCGGGATGTTTGTATATTGCCGGATACTGAAGAAATGAAATTAATTAATAAAGGTGCAAATGGGCTGGCAATCCTTGGTGCCTTAAAGTAGGGCAAGGAAAAACTCCGAAAAAATTTTAGACAGCTTGACCTCACTAGGATTCGAACCCAAGACCTCCGGATTAGTAGTCCCAAACGCTACCACTAGACCACTGAGTCGGTAAGTTAATTTACTGCACTGTCGTCTGCACTAGGTAAAAATTCACTGCACCTTTTTGTTAGGAGTAAATTCCGTTGTAATGCACTACGCCCCATCATTCTATCACTTACTAAGTTTACATTTATAGGACAAACAGTCAAGCCTGTGATCTATGAATTGCAATTATTTCTTCACATCAACATACTTTATTGATATTAGAGGAACATGTTGGACGAACCTCTAAAGTCACCAACATGGAGATAGGCATCTTTTACTCTGAAACTTCACATTAGGCATGTGCATGAAAAAAGACAACCATAGAAGAAAAGGAGCACGTAGAGTGTTGTTTTTTCTCATACTAGGTACATAATTCATTCAGGCTGTAAGTAGTGTATGCACCTATCAAGGAATACACTCACTACCAACATCAGCTATGAGTCATTTTTTTTTCTGTAAAACGCCGCAGTTTCTCACTAGAGGGATGTATTTAATCACTCTCCGCGCGCCCTTGCAGGTACTTGTGTCGCATGGCTTGTTCGTGTAGGTAGTGAGATGACAAAATGATTTATTATTAGTATTCAATCCAGCTAATGTGTAGTTTGAGCTAGAAGATGAGCTTCAATACTTTAGAAAGCTCTTTCGTAGTTTATCTTTGGATCCTTTGCACATCCTGAACATTCGTATTGAAGTGACAGAAGTCAACGGTCCTGTGTACATAATTATTTTTCTGCAGACCTACTCTTTAAGCTTCCAAGCGCCTCTGGGACTTCTGGTGTTCAACTATGGGTTTTACTAAAAAACGAATATACTACTAAAGTTAGAGATAATAAAAGAAAGTTGCTGCGGTTTTATTAGTAACGACGCTGTTTCTTGTAAGCACAACTTTTGAATTAGGGAAAAACATTTTTAAATGTTTATTATTAGCTAACACGAGAATTTTACGAATTCAGAATCAGTCCACAAAAGACACAATTAAGTAAGTGTTGCAATTTGGAGATTTCGTCAGTTAAACATAGTATATTTTAAGATTGAAGTTCAAAATTCTCCACTTATAACAGTTAAATACAGCAGGTTCATGTTTTAATTGCGTTTATTTTCAGCTATCGCATAACTAGAAACCCATATTAGAAACTACCGGTTTCAAACAAGTTTTAAAAATAGCTGGCCTTATGTGATCTGGATAAGAAAAAAATACTGAATCTGCAGAAATGCACGTTTTATGAAGCACTGCAGCACTATCATACAGGAGAAACAAAGAAATAAAAATAATTTTGTATAAAAAATGGGCTGAGTATATACATCGTGTGAATCCTTCAAGTTTCACTAAGAGATGACGCATATGATATGGGTGGCCAAGAAAAAGATGGGAAGAAGGTGAAGCCAACCTGTGGAGAGAGAAGAAACAGTTCAATGGTTTACCTCTGAGCGTTAAGGTGACTGTAGGCAGCTTGGAACTTCTTCCAGCTCCACTTTTTTCTGGACAAAAACTCTGTGTCACATACACAGGTGAACAGCACACGTCTGCACATGGGAACAAGAGAGACCAGAGGGTGTGGTTCTTATTGCGCTACTCTACTACAGTGAACATCTGCCGTTCGCATGCACCCCAAGAACCTTTTGACCTATATTTATTTGTTTTAATTAATGGGCGATTGGTTAATACAAGGTCAGTCATGAACATACATTTCTACGCGGACTTGTTTTATAATAGCAATGTATAAGAAACGCCTTACAGTTGTAAGACTTATAGCCTAAAGATGACTGGCTTCTGTTATAAATTTCGATGTTGCAGGGATTTCTTAAGACCACAAGTTGTTGAAAATGATCCTAAACCATTACAATCCGCTACGCTGATGTTTATACATAGGGTACCAAAAACACATATACACCCTGCAAGCAAAGAAAACCTGTATTAAAATAACAAAACTGAATTCACAGAAACAGAAAATGCTGAGCTAATCATCTTAGACTTTTACATTTACAACAGTTGCTCAAAAGGCCCACCATCGGCGCCGATACACCGTACGTTGAACTACTTATTGAGCAACGTTTACGAAAGTATCCTCAGCGATTGCAGCACATGCTGTTTCAATTTCTTCCCGAAGTATTGCCAGTGTACTGGTTTTCTACAGTATACAACATCCTTAAGAGTTCCCCATAGGTAGAAGTCCAACGGAGTTAGATCCGGAGAACGCGGTGGAAACTCAATCGGACCTCTTCGGGGCCTTTAAACTTCAACAATATTCTCGGTTTTCCATTACCACTTCAAAATTTCTTTCCGCTGTTAAAACGATAATCTTGACTCCATTTTGTTGTAGCAACGCTAGTAGCATAACGTAATGTGAGTCACATCTGTTTACAGAACATCATACGATAATCTTGGCTTCATTTGTTCATTGTTGATTTACCTGTCGCGTAGCAACGCTATCATAATGTATGTGAATCACATCTGTTTACAGAACATCATACTACACATTACTGTTGTTTTTCGGTTCAACTTTGAAATATATTAAATAGCTCTCTACTGTGAAAGTGTGTATACATTTTTTGTCACCCTCGGTATTTACTTGCATTCTGAAATGAGTCGTTTCTCGTTCAGAAACGTTTTCAGAACTCAAGCTAGACTTTGCAATGTGTTTGGAGAAATAATCACAACTTTTGTACCCAGTAAAATAAAATAGCTATTTATGATGCAAGTTTAAAGGTGCATTTTATTTTGCGAGTAGTATGTTTCCGAAATTTTACACCTGTATCATACAATAGTTATTAATGTTTATAAATTAAACCTATTCCAGTAATTCCGAAATATTCCTTGTTTCAAAGAAATTTCTCACTAGGAGCATGGAAGAAATGTTACTTTAAATATCTGGGTAATGTTACCAACATCGCAGCTGCGGTAATGAATATGATGTTTAAAAAATATTGGCGAAGTAAATTTACAAATAAAAATTTTATTGTTATATTTTTATGTATCATATTAAATTGATGTTTCAAAAATAGTTTTCTCGCTCTGAAATAAGCTATAGTATACATTTGGGCATGCCAAAGATGGGATCAGCTGATATTGATTTTATTTCAGTCTACATATTCCCCAGGGTTGCCAACATGGTTACTTTTGCAAATAAATCTTAGATATAAGTTTAACAGTTATGTAATGTCTGAAATCGTAAATTGGTCCTCATTTCGAAATAGCTGCGAGGAACTAGAAATTTAACAAAATGTGTAATACAGTATGAAATGTTTAACTTGTATCCGCTTGAATGGATTAATAATCTACACCAATTTCGAATTAAACCGAAGTTGCTAACAAGGTTTTACAAAATTCAGTTTCTAGAGTGCCTTGTGTTAAAAGAAGTATGAATTGTCCCATAGGCATATCCCAAAGAAATGAAAGGTTAAATAATCGTAAATCAAGCTAACAAAAAATGGCTAAAACCTTGGTTTAAGTCAGAAAAAGTTTTAAATTATTTTGTGAGTTTTAAAGCTTAATGCATTTTTTTTTTAACTTAACACCCTCTCCGCCAGAAACCATTGTTAGTAGATGTCCTCTTGCTTTTACACACCGTGTTTATTGTTAGCGGTGACAGGAACTGTAACAGTTCACCGGAGGGCTAAGAAGGAAAAGAGAAATAATGAAAACAAAAGTTTAACATGAGCCACGGCATTTTTAGCTTCTTCGTGACATTTATCATAGAAAAGTTGTGTTCAAAATGAACACAACTGCTAAACTTGATTCAGTACCTGTCATTTGCACCGTCTTGGAAGCTTTGCCGAGGTTCATTTCTCAAAGACACGAACATGCATACCTTGCTCGCTTGGGCCGCACTTCATACAATTTCACGTATAGTTTTCTTGCCTCGTAGTTTCCATTACACTTTTGTTTAATTACTAGTTTTGAAGGAGGGAGGAAAAAAATTGCCTCATGCAGAAATTTCGGTCCTAAGGGAAAGCTAAAAGAGGGAGGCAGTGTAGATAAAAAAACGTTAGCCCAAGGAGGGAGCCCCTAAATTAATTTGCTTGGGCTAAACAATGCAAGGGCGTCCGTTCCACGCATTCGCTAATGGAAGTCGTTTGAAAAAATTGCCTCCGTTTTTTTTTTTTCCTTGCCATCTCATTTTATTATTCATGCGGTTATCTTTCATCCCTTATTTTTTCTTCTCCACCCTTTTTCCTTTACTCATCCTGCACCTTTTTATGCCTTTTTTGTTATCGTAGTAATGTAGGGAACTTTTTTTTTTCTTGCAGAAGGTTACAAGAGATTCCCCCAAAGTTGCATAAAGAGTGTTTTCAAAGAAAATGACAGGACTTTAAATTAGATTACAGTCTAGCACAGGTTTGCATTAATTATGAAGTTTTCCACAACATACACTTATGTGAGGCTGGCTGACTAGATGACTACCATTTAGTCAGAAAATGATGTTGTGCCTTCAAATTGTTCAACTTACAAAATGTTGAAGCAGTGTTTTATAATAAGAATACTACAGCGCAAGCGTTTCCTTTCTTCTGCTTACAAAAACCTGAACGCTGTCAAAGTCTCTTTGGGCGATTGTTAAATATAAAAGCAAACATTTCACATTAAATTTAAATTGCCAATATTAGCAAAGACTTTAAAAACAACTTCTCAAAAACTTTATTTAAAAAAATAGGAGAATTATTAGAGAAAAATAAACAGTACATCAACTATAACAAAACGAAAATAATGACAATAATGATGCAACATAGTAAACTAGAACAACAACAATAGCTTATGTCAGGTGTTCGCGGTTCTAATTAACGCAATTTCAAATTTCAGAAACCTGATGTGGGATGCAACAAGGAAATGACATAAGTACAAATAACACTAAAATATATATGAAGAGAAAAACATTTAGCATTTTATAGAAACTGCGACGATGGCCGAGGTCGTTAAGGCACGGACTTGTGAGTGGGAGGTCTGGGGTTCGATTTCCGCCAAGACCTCCTCCCTGACTGAGGTTTTTTCAAGGTTTTCCTCAGTCCTCATAAATGGCAAATGCCGGGGAGGTACCCTAAACTTAGGCCTGGAACGTTTTCTTCTTAAAAAAAATCCTTTCCCAATATATCATTTCATCACATGTATCATCGGTGTCCAGCGTCTGTGGTGCCTCAGTAGTAAAAACGGGGTTAAACACTATTAAAAAAATTTAGAAGCATTGTGGAATATGGGCCACTAAAAGAATAAATGGAATGTGTCGAGGAACACTAAAGTGATCTGTATATGACAAAATTAAAGCTACAATTGCAAAAAGAAAATTAGATGAACTCATATGGGAAAGAAAACATGGGTAGAATGTTCAGAGAGTAATACATGTAAATGTATTAATAAGTTATGGTCAATAGAATGTAGAAATGCAAGAAAAATATAGACACCGAACGAATTACAGATTCCGCCGGTTGACAAAAATACAGCTGGCCTAAGAGAGATCATTGAAGAATAATTATATCATAAAAAGAATCATTGATCCCTCAGTACATCTGAAGCTAATAGAAGTCGCTTACAGAGCTGGTGCCGAGAAAAAATAACGATACCTAAATATTAATGTATTTAAGTATTTTTACTTCTTACTAGAAGATACACATTTCAGAAAATTGATAACCTGTAAAAAGTGAAATAAACATTTTAATTCCTTCTAGGTGTTTGTACATTGACAAGAGCACATATTCACTTGTAGCTATGCTTTACTTCTGTCTCAACATAAAACCCTTGCTAACAATTGATTATATTATTCCAGTACTATATGGAATCTGTAACACACTGCCCACATGATTGTTTAATTTGCAGTTTTAAATAATACACACATAAAACAATACTGTCGGTCATGTACACTATCCTCGATCAATGATTGAAGGGAGTCAAATCAAAATGGACAGCGTTCAATGCGATTTTTCGGCGCATCGACAATGGACAAAGCTAAAGAGGTAGTTAATTATGGTTAACTTTTACCGCGGGTGCTGGACCGATCAACTCCGTTACATAAAATGGCTGCCCGTTTCTATTTTCTTGAAGATACTGAGGACCAGATAATATACCTGGATTACTTAAATCAGGACAAGCGTCAAAACCAGATCATTATGGAAAGAGGTGACCCTTTTGAAGAGTATGGAGACAGGAAATTTGAAGATACATTTCGGCTATTAAAGGATACAGTGTGGTCGCTAATGAATGAAATTACTGAGAGGTTAAATTTTTCCACTAACCGCAATCACCTGTTTTATCTATGAATAGAATTTTACACTTCATTACTGACGTTTTTTTTTTTTTTTAACGCTTTATTTATTTGGTAATTAGAACTCGCCTGGTGTCATGTTGAAATGCATAGCTAAATCATTCCGTGCTTCTTTCTTTTCCACCGCCACAGGTGACCGAGGTCGTTAAGGCGTGGACTTGTGAGCGGGAGATCTGGGGTTCGAATCCCGCCAGGACGTCCTCCCTCACTGGGGGTTTTTGCAGGTTTTCCTCAGTCCTCATAAATGGAAAATACCGAGGTAGTGCCCTAAACTTAGGCCTGGAACGATTCCTTCCTTAAAAACATCCTTTCCCAATATATCATTTAATCTCATGTATCACCGGTGTTCATCGCCTGTGGTGTCTCTGTAACAAAAACGGGCGTTAAACACATTCATTCATTCCTTCTTTTCCTTTAATGAATATGAATCAGTCTTTTTATTGAAATGTGAGATGACCAGTTCAACAGAACGTTTATCTCATGCTGAAAAAAATTTGGAGATCTCTGCTTGTTTTCCATGAGATAATCAAACACAAAACAAAAACAAAGCGACATAGACAAGGAGATTGTAATTGCACTACAACCTCTTTGACTATAGAGTTAGATGTTTTCCTTTGAGTAATTGACGTAGAATTGTGATCGTTCAGCAACCTAGCGCCCGGTCTGCTGATGGCGGTTCGTTGAACAGAATTAACTATGATGGTCAAAGTTTGATCTCAGCGACCCTCAATCAGCACGGATTTGATCGAGATTGGTGCACATGGCGGTGATAAGCAATTTCATTATGATAAAAAATACAATAGTGGAAGACGTTTCAGCTATTCAACTTTAGAAATAATTTTAAAGTATCGTTACTACCGGACATGCTCAACCTAAAAGTACCAGATATGAAACAAACCGCTACTTTTGAAGAGAACATGGACAAGATCCATTTAAGCTGCAACGTCTCTCCCACTCGAGCCGTCACAAAGAATGAAATAATAGGATCAAGAACACTGGGAACACAGCTAGAGAACACGTCGATTTCTTCGCTGCTCGAGTAACATCTATACGACACGAAAACAGTTGAAGCCAAATAAGTTCTGCAGTCACATATTGCGACTGTTATGTGACAAAGGAAGCCTGCCACACTTTTCCATCTTCTAGTCCTATGATAAAATGTAATTACTTTTATACTTGATTTTACAAGAGGTAACTTTAGCTAAGCGATTTGGTGCGTTTATAGAAAGTAACATCTTGCTATTATGCGTCAATATTTTGCCGGGAAATGCCCATGTAAGCTGAAGAAAATCATTATTAACGTTGCACTTTGAATTGTTACATTAATTTATTGTTTTTTCGCGTGGTTATTCACAAATATTTGTTCATCTTTAGCATAATAACAATTTTAAAAAAATGACACTGTGTTTTGTTTAAACTCGCGTCTTTTGTGCTTCAAGACCATCCGTTTTATGGGAGCAACAAGCGCCAAGCAGCTTCGTCAGGTATGCACTCAATGTGCCAAATGCACACATTAGTTTATTAAAATCGCAAATAATGTAACACTATTGCAGTTACTATAACGTACATTATCGACTCTTAAACGTCTTTATTAACGTATAATTCTACCATCAAAGTCACAATTCCTGCGTTATTATTAGCCATCGAAATATCCAAGTACTAAAAGCAGAATAGAGCGGAATGAAGTTATGTTGGTATTGGACTGTACAGAATATGTTGGGGGAGGGGATACAATGGATCAGAATCTACACAACACTCTACTCCCTTATGCCTCTCACTCATCAATTCTTGTCGAGCATTGGCTCATAAGTCTTTGTTTTAGTGTACCTTACTTTATATTAAGTGCTTAAGAATTCCGGTGGCTAGTTTTATTATTATTATTATTATTATTATTATTATTATTATTATTATTGAATCTCCAGAATGATCTTTATTTTACAGATATACGCTAGGGTTACAGTTTTAAATCATTAAAATTAAACAAGTAAGTTAAATATTAAGCAACTAGGGTGGTTTACAGAGTTTTCAAAATGTCAGCAATAAATAATGGAAACTGCTTTAAACAGCACTGTCTTCAGAAAATTTGTCAAAGAGTTATTACAATTTCTAGGATTCCTAGTCAGTATCTCTTGCAGTTCAGTATTGGACAATCATATAATGCATGATGAGCTATTTGTTTTGAATGTCCGCAGAGACGCAAAGTGACGTGAGGTATAGATATATTCCAAATCGTTCTACATATAATTTATATTTCCCTGTTCTTTCATAAACTGTGTTAATGCAGGCTCGATCAATCGAAACCGGGTAACACAATGAATAATTACAAACAAAAGCATCCACATTTAAGAAATAAAAATGAGATGCTATCTTAGCAGAAAATTTCGCCCTGTTTCACCAACACCGCCATGGATGACTCGTGAGCGGGAGGTCTGGGGTTCGAATCCTACCAGGGCCGTCCTATCTGACTGGTTTTTTTTTTTCCAGGTTTTTCTCAGTCCTCATAAATGGCAAATGCCGGGGAGGTACCCTAAACTTAGGCCAGGCCGTTTCTTTACTAAAAAAAATCCTTTCCCAATATATCATTTCATGTATCATCAGTGTCCACCGCCTGTGGTGCCTCAGCAGTAAAAACGGGCGTCAAACACCATTAAAAAAAAGTTCCATCAAGTGCTTGATACAGCCCGAAAAGAAGGATCGTGGTTGCTGCGTGTCCGCAGCCTTGACTTTACCATCGCTGTGGAAGATTTTGTCCTTCAGAAATTGATTCACCTTTAACGGTTTAGGTACGTTTGCTCAGCGCTCGCACAGCCAAACTGTCTCTCCTACCAGGGTATGATGATCTATATAGTTGCGTCTTTTTCAATCTTTCTACCACCTCTGATTTGTACGCGCAGCTGAACGAGCAATGAGCACCGGGCGGGTTTCAGTATCATGACTCTTATAAAGGATGGTTCCTAGTTCTCTCGTCTTAGAAAATGGGTCATGTATAGTATTATTTAACTATAACACATTACTGTCTTATAGCATATCCGTGTTGAATTTTGCTTTAAAAATAAAAGAAACAATATGCATTCATATTGCTTAACGAGTGTGCAGCTATGCTTACAAGCTCAGCTCATTCGAACCTAATTCAAACAAATATGTATCTTATGTTTGGACATGATAACCCTAATATAAACTGCAATTGCATTAAGACGACATTTATCGGAGATTGCGGCATTGATGCTTGGGAGTCACATATGCACAGATACATTCCACTCTAGATGTTTTTTTGAATGTCAGAAGTTCTGGTTGGAAGATTGTTCACACTGGCGGGAATCTATACTCTTTGCTGGCTATTTCAGTCACCAACAAATTTACAACCTACAAGAGTACTTGACCTTTCACTGTGTTGTTATTATCTTCTAAATATTTCCCTTTGCTGGGATTTCGAAATGGGTATAACAGAATGACCCTTCCTTAACGATTTGTATAGGTATATAAGTTAAACATAATAATTGGTGATACCGTTCACTGTCAGTGCAAAAGGTGAATTACTTTTGAAAATAGTTCTAACGAAACAGGTGTAAAATGTTAACTTTTAACAAAATACCCAGAATTTTTCTTTTTTAATTGTTAAGAGAGAGAGAGAGAGAGAGAGAGAGAGAGAGAGAGAAAAAACATGTATTAAGGAAGTTTGATAACCAAATTTGTTTTAACTGCACGTTATATTATTCTTTAAAAACAACTTTCTTATTAATCTCATGTTTTAAAGACTCGTGCTTTTGATTTGAAAACTAAATACAATTTCACGACATGCTTTTTCCTTAGGCTCACAAATATAGCTGTGTATTTGGATAGTAACGCAAAACATCTCTAAATAATTTACTTAAATTTTATTATTCAGGTATATTGTTATAATTAAGTAATCTCAGACCCTCGAGTGATATTTACTAGCACTATTTCACGAATATATTAAGAATTTAAATGTAATTCCTCTGAACTTGGCTTAAAAAATTGTAATAATTGTATATTCATACTTTTTCAAGCAATCTTGTGACAGGAGAGTGCCGATTGTCAGTAATGCCAATAGAGAAGAGCAAAATATGGGTTTAGGACTATTTCATGAATAGAATAAGAATAAAATTACAATAGCTACCATTCGATTTTCTAATACCAACTGAGAAAAACAATAAAAAAGATAATATAGTGTTTCTATTTTTCTTTATATTTTGTGGTTTGGAATTTCTAATGATAAGATCAATTTCCATATTTGACGCATCACCAAAACCCTTTGAAGAACGCTGCATTTTGTATTATGATTGTCGGTTGTCCATCTTTTGTTGCTATCAATAGCTCGCCACTGCCTCTAGAAAAGTGGTCAGTGATTTGTGTTCAGGAATTATATAGTGCAGGCATGGAGTTGACTACACTGACCACAAACGTACGTTGCGTTATAACACGGATTTGATATTTTTTTCTCGATAATTTCACTCTGTAAACCAACTGTAGTTGATCAAAATTAAAAAAAAAAAAAAATGGTTTCGTTTCATTGGTCGACTTTAAGATGACGTCACATGAGTGAAATAGTCATTGTAATTGCAATTCTTATTTTCACTCACCAAGCAAGTTCACTTCAAATAAGCTCTTCCCGAGACGGTATGGTTTGATTACGGCATCTTCGTCTTATTTTAATGAAATGTTACAGAGAATTTAAAAGGAGTGTTCGTGAAGGTATTATGATTGTAGTTTACCAATCTAGTAATGAATACTTCCTAAGAGTGTTGGATAGTGCAAAAGAAAGGAGGGAGAAAAAAAACCGTCTGTAGGCGAAAGACAGGGTGGTAGATAAAGGGGGGAAGCGAAAAAAAAAACTCTGTATGACTCATTCTTCTAGCTTCATACCCCTCAACCGGAGTGGCGAAGGGATGGGGGGTGTATATATATACCTATATATATAATTTTTTTATCTACAGGGATTTGCACTCTAGGTTTCTTTCTCATCTCAACCCTCCCCCGCCTTAAGATCTGATCAGGAGAGAGGTACCCCTGCCTCACTCCACGGATTTCATACATAAAAAAGCGAATCTCCCTCATGTCTTTCCCCTTTCAACCCCGCGCTCCCATGCAAGGGACTGCAGCACACTAATTACGTTACTGAGGGAAATTGCACATGAAGTATAGACAAAAGAGAATCAAAACAGCGCTCTCCTTTCTTACACAAGCTGTTGTTTGCGACTCGCCATTTAGATCACGCCCAACCGTTTTAATTCTGCTGGATTACTGCGTGACGGCCGCTAAATAAGCGGAACATTTGTCGATCATTCCTCAAAGAATTTACATCCAAAATAAGCGGAACATTCGTCGAGCATTCCTCAAGGAACTTACATCCAAAATAAGCATTAGGTTTTGTATTTTCTAGACATTCTGATGTTTATCTCTGCACGATTCAACCAGACTGGTTAAATAAACACCACCTCTACATTTTTAGTCGGTCCTGGTGGTGTAGTGGTAACCATATTTGCCTTCTAAACCCAAGATCGCGCGTTCAAACCCGGCCAGGATCGATGGATTTTTTCGGGCGTAAAATCCTAAGTATGACTTCCTTCGGAAGGGAAGTAAAGCTGTGGATCCCAAGATTCTACATTTACAGCACGAAAAAGAACTTCAAGCCTGAAAGAAGAGGCCTCTGAGCAAAATTTGTCGGCAGTTTCACGCCCTGAATAGAATGGGACGCTGATGACCCGAGTTGTTAAAGAGCGTCCTTAAAAAAAAAAAAAACTACATTTACACCCTCTTCTTTCGTTGAAGATCAAGTATTCTTGTGGGCTGTGCATTTGTTGTACTGCGAAATATCCTT